>JAHDVE020001653.1:0-41529 GCA_022606495.2 Halesus radiatus | reverse complement strand
GATGAAGCTGTATAAACTTCTGGAAGGAGTGGTGGAGTATGTTGGTGAGCCAAGAAGGTTCCAGAATGTTCTGGATGGTTCGCTAATGCTTTAGGAAGTTATGGAAGGAGAAAGTTTCAGAAATTTCAGAGTGGCGGAGTGTGGCGGTGAGTCTAGAAGGTTCTGGGAAATTCTAAAAGCTTCGATAATCTTAATTTTAATCAATACATATTATAAAAAAAGTATTCGAGAGCATTCCACAGCATTACAGAACATCCCGGAACATTCTGGAATGTTCGGGAATAGAGAATCGAAAACATAATTGGGGAACATCTCAGAATACTCTCGAATGTTGTCCTGAGCGAAGCCGGGTACCCCAGCTAGTATAAAAATAAATAAATGTGTATTTGATTTTGTGATCATGCTGTGCGCCGAGGTACGTCGGAATTAAAGGCCGGTTTAAGGTTGGCGTACGGCGAGTGTTGAATTAGTTAGGTTAGGTTAATAAAACCAATAAAAATCGACTGCTAATTACCGCTGATATCTTCGAGTATGAGATTGAAGGGTCCGTTCACCTCGACATCCTTAAGTTTGGCAAGACTGAGGATAAAGAGATCGATCTTCAGGGCGTCCTCGGGATGTTCCTGTCTCCGTTTCTCCTGGTCCTGCTTTAGTCCTTCGGCCACTCGATCGATGATGCCTTCTACCGTTGTGACTTCTGCAGGAATAAGGCGGACACATTAATAGAGTGGACATAAATTCAAAATTAAAAAATCTCTATTGTACAAATAAAAGTAAAAGAAGTACAAAGGGTATAGCTTATACACATCCTATTTCTTACAGTTAACCCACAAAATACATGCATGTTTATAAATAAAATAAAAAATACATATTTACATTTAAAATACATACAGAGAAGTTTAATCTAAGTGCGTTCAATGTATGTGTTCAAGGTGTAGTGGCATTTGTTCAGAATTAGCCAAGATTTAAATAGAAGTTGATGGTGTGTTTGTTTGTTTGGTATTACATGGAAGGTTGTTATATACTGTAATTGCCATGGAGTAAGGTTCTTATTGAAATATAGTTTTGTTGGCTTGTGGTATCAGTAGGTTTTATGTAAATCTTGTTGTGTGTTTGTTTGGTATTACATGGAAGGATGTTATATACTGTAATTGCCATGGAGTAAGGTCCTTATTGAAATATAGTTTTGTTGGCTTGTGGTATCAGTAGGTTTTCTGTAAATCTTGTCGTGTGTTTGTTTGGTATTACATGGAAGGTTGTTATATACTGTAATTGCCATGGAGTAAGGTCCTTATTGAAATATAGTTTTGTTGGCTTGTGGTATCAGTAGGTTTTATGTAAATCTTGTTGTGTGTTTGTTTGGTATTACATGGAAGGTTGTTATATACTGTAATTGCCATGTAGTAAGGTCCTTTTTGAAATATAGTTTTGTTGGCTTGTGGTATCAGTAGGTTTTCTGTAAATCTTGTCGTGTGTTTGTTTGGTATTACATGGAAGGTTGTTATATACTGTAATTGCCATGGAGTAAGGTCCTTATTGAAATATAGTTTTGTTGGCTTGTGGTATCAGTAGGTTTTCTGTAAATCTTGTTGTGTTTGTTTGGTATTACATGGAAGGTTGTTATATACTGTAATTGCCATGGAGTAAGGTCCTTATTGAAATATAGTTTTGTTGGCTTGTGGTATTAGTAGGTTTTCTGTAAATCTTGTCGTGTGTTTGTTTGGTATTACATGGAAGGTTGTTATATACTGTAATTGCCATGTAGTAAGGTCCTTTTTGAAATATAGTTTTGTTGGCTTGTGGTATCAGTAGGTTTTCTGTAAATCTTGTTGTGTGTTTGTTTGGTATTACATGGAAGGTTGTTATATACTGTAATTGCCATGGAGTAAGGTCCTTTTTGAAATATAGTTTTGTTGGCTTGTGGTATCAGTAGGTTTTCTGTAAATCTTGTTGTGTGTTTGTTTGGTATTACATGGAAGGTTGTTATATACTGTAATTGCCATGGAGTAAGGTCCTTATTGAAATATAGTTTTGTTGGCTTGTGGTATCAGTAGGTTTTCTGTAAATCTTGTCGTGTGTTTGTTTGGTATTACATGGAAGGTTGTTATATACTGTAATTGCCATGTAGTAAGGTCCTTTTTGAAATATAGTTTTGTTGGCTTGTGGTATTAGTAGGTTTTCTGTAAATCTTGTCGTGTGTTTATGTGTTGAGTGTTTTAGTGGAAACCTGGCTGGAGATGAGCTTGACGCTTGATGCTTGTGGGACAGCATGAACCGATCGGTAGCAAATAATGCCAAAATTGGATAGGAAAATAAAAAAAGGAGATGTAATATAGTATGATTCTGAAAACTTAATGGCGTTGAAATGGCAGGAAAAACAGGATATTGTGATGTTGACAAAAATGCACGGCAATAATACAATTGAAAAAAAAAAATTTACTACAATACCGGAGCAAAAAAACATAAACCTGAAACTGTTGTGGACTGTACAATGAATATGGGGAGTGTGGACAACGTAGACCGAATTCGAGGATCAGGAGCGGTTAGCCATAAAACAATAAAATAGTACAAGAAAATATTTTTCAAGTTGCTGGAGATATCAATAATCAACGCATTTTTCATGTATCATTTCGTGAAGTCCAGAGAAACAACGTTTGAAGAATTCAAAGAAAAGCTTGTTGCCCGGATGGTTGAAAAATACCACACTCCACGGGCATCATCATCTGGGGGAAGGCGGGGTAATGACAATCCAATCAGGCTCTCAGAAAGGCATTTTCAGTAGCCAGTTCCGCATACAGAGTGCAAGGGCGGCAAAGTACAACATTGTTTTGTGTGCAAACACACATCGATGAGGAAACAACAAAGAAAAGAAACCAAATACATGTGTTATGAGTGTGAAGTTGCTCTCTGTGTAAATCCATGTTACATGGATTTCCATATAAAAAGAATAGTACTAATTAAATATAGATTTTATGTGCATAGTTTAAAGGTTAACAGAATGTTTTCATCCTTGTTTGAAATTTGAACTGTCCGCTTACAACTTCTGAGATATGATTCGAGCCATTTTAAGGCTAAACCTCTTATGCCAGTGTGTTCAAGTTTATACAGAAGAAGCTCATGACCAACATTATCCAATACTTTTGAGGGGTCGAGAAAAACACTTACAGTTTTTTTTGCTAACATTAATACTTTCCTAAATTTTGTTCAAAAAATTAAAGAATCTCCTGTCCCAATCCTTTCTTCCTCTTTCCTCTTCCTCTTCCCCCTTCCTTCTTGTTTTGTTTTTCTCTCGTTAGCCTCATACAGACACCTGTATCTAATAATAATATTAAATGGTCAATTTTCTGAGCGCCATTTAGTGACTAAAATCATCTTAAGGGCGCTTTACATCTTGTTAAAGTTTGTAGCCCCCTTTTAAATATGTTTTTAGTTTTTCTTAAAGGTTTCGAAATTGCTTTCTGACCTAAAACCAAATGGAAGGTCATTCCGAGAATGTGGGCCCGGTACATTTAAAGCTCTGTCGCCAAACTTAGCAGCATTCGTACGAGAGGGTTCAACCAGTCTGGCCGACCTGTTGTAAGATTGTCCCTCACGCAGAGATCAGTCAAGTATGATGGTGCAAGCCCGTTCAGTGCCTTCTATACCATAAGACAAATATTAAAGTGAACTCTTTCTGTGACTTGAAGCCAGTTTAGGCAATCGCTAGTAGAGGAGTGACGTGACAGTACTTGGTGGCACCTCATATTAGACGAGCTGCTGTGTTGAACACTCCAATTTAACCAATGTTAGCATAAGAAACTTTTTTGGCTTACCTTTTGTTTAACTTCCTAATATATTTGTATTAAAAGCTATTTGTTACTTACAACTAATAAATAAATAATTAAATAACGGGAATCATTCATTGGATAACCAGCACCTCTGCCATAGTGAACTATAACCCAAGTAGTACGTTACGGCAGGTGACCTAACAGAAGTGTCTGGGTTCATAGGGTGAGGTTAGTCAAGGTCCTGGCAGCGGATGCGTACCGGGCCTGAACGGAAGAGGCCAGTTGAGGGAGACCCCTTGAACTCTCCAGCCGGACTCTCTCGACCCATCGTCTTGCACAGCAGCGGGAGGGATGGATTAATACGTCGGTCACTCCTAGACACACTGACTCCCTGATTCTTACCCAGCCCTCATATCTTTTTCCTTTCCAGAAATTTCTCTCCATCATTTCCCTTTTAAAAAAAACCTCCATACAGCATCCCCAAAGATGACAAAGGAAGTGGAGAGGGGAAGGAGACGAGGTATAAGATGGAGAATGTACCTGAAAGTTATTTCAAGCAACCAGGGCAATACTGAGAGTAGTTAAAAAATGACATCACGTATTTGGGCACACTGTGAAGCTGAAAAGATGAAGGCTGGTAACTAGATATAAGAATGTTACATACCTCCTTTTTGTCCAGTCGCCGGCACCTCCAGCTCTAATTCCGGTATAGTAACGACCGCACTGTGAGCGCGTACGACCCTCCGATTCATATCTCGCGAACAGACCACCTTCAGGCGATGAACGCACCCCTGGTCCTTTGCGGCGACGGCGTCGCGCAGTTCGTTGTCGCTGTGGCCGCAGTGCGCGCAGCGAAACGACATCACGATCACGTCGCGAAAGAAGGGTATCCGAGTCAGCATAATGCGCGTGCTGCCCTGGAAAGCAAATGAAGATTGATCGATAGATGTTTGTGGAACAGAAACCTCCGCAGTACATCGTAACTATACAAAAGTGTTTCTCCAAGAGATGAAAAAAACTGCCTAACTTTTTTATTAAATGAACTAGCGCAGACCTGTGAAAACACAGAATATCATAATTGTGGGATTTGTGAAGCTGAAATATTTAATATTTAAAACTGAAAGCTAAAAAAATTTTAAATATTTTTTTTTTAAATACTATAAAAGTTTTTTTTTGTTATTTTATGGCTTTCACTCTTTAAGGGCGATCTTGGCCATGTTTAACCAGTTAGATTTTAATAGTACAGATTGTTCTTAAAATTAGTTACTTTTAAACAGTAAATAATATTCGGGCAAATAAAATTGAAGCAAATAAGTTAGTGTAAATTTACGTGTTTTTAATCAACGACGACTTAAATTATAATGCCATTTTTATAAATATATTTTGCTGATAAATAGTTAATTTGGGGGGAGTTGAGACTTAGAAGGCAGGGAATACTGGTAGGGAGATCAATTTTAAGTTTTACCAATTCATGCATAAAGTTTGAAAATTGGTCATTGATAGGACACTCAAAGAGATCATGGTCCAGAGTATCCTCTGAACCACAGTAAGGCGAGCTGACTATGTGGAATCTGGCGAGATGAGTAAGATAAGAAGTGTGACCTAGTCTCATTCGAGTTATGGAGGAAATATATTATTCTGGCGTGCAAGTGAATTTATGAAACCAGGGCTTGATAGGAATACAAGGTTGTATTAATGAGTACTGATGACCTTTTGTTAGAGAAGCTGTTTTCCATTCAGAGGACCATTGGGGTTTGTATTTACTTTTTAGAATAGGGAAATAGTCTCTAACTGGAACAGGAATACCATTTAACGGACCGTGAACAGTGGCTTCCTTAGCAATGGAATCCGCTACTTCGTTTCCAGTAATACCTAGGTGTCCTGAATAAAATAAAAGTTAAAAAATATAATATTGTCACGACCGAGAATCGAACCCCGATCAACAGCTTGGAACGCAACTATGCTGACCATTAGACCACCAACTATTGTAATAACGTTGACATAAATTCATTATATGTACTGAAAATAAGAATTAATTATTTTAGAATTAGAATGTTAAGTACATGACATCCGAAATTATATTGTTTATACTTTAATATGTAAGGAATTAGCAATATTGAACAACATCAGTTATGCAGACGACATGGTACTGATGGCACCGCCTAGGGGGATGCGCATTCTCCTGAAGAGTTTGCTGAAGAAACAAACATGTCTTATAACCCCAATAAAACGGCTCTGTTGGTCATAACATATGGACAAGGCCCGACAAGTATTCCTGCAGCTACCCTGAACGGTGTGGTCCTGAAGGAACTAAATACCTAGGACACATAATCACCAGTAATCTGATGGATGATGATGATATTCATAAGCAAAGACGAGCTCTCAGCGTAAAATCGAACATGCTCAGCAGAAGATTTCGCCTTTGTAGTACCGCTGTGAAAAGGACTCTCTTCCTTGCCTTCTGCGCAACGTTGTACACCTGCAAACTCTGGGCAAACTATAAAAAGAGTAGTATGGAAAGACTTCGTGTACAGTACAATAACGCCTTCCGTATAATGTTTGGCCTCCCCAGATACTGCAGTGCTTCCAGTATGTTCACGGAGAGGCCAGTTTCCGGTTTTGCAGCCCTTATAAGATCCAGGATGACTGGAATGAGGGAAAGAATAATCAGCTCCGGGAATATCTTCATCATGGAGGCCCGCCTCAGTCTAGCCTCCAGCACCGATGCATACTGGAGAAAGATATTAGCCCTTTACAATTCAAATGCCGCAGCACCTTAAAGGCTTTATTTTCATATACTTATTTGTTTTAATTTTTGTTTTACGTGTAATTCACCTACTATCTTATTATTATTTTATTTTATAACCTGTAACACTTTATCTCATGCTATTGCTCGACTCTATCTCAGCATTCGTGGGTGGGTCTGATGGATGAAGTGCGGGAAGGTTGTGATACAGTAAATAAAACCCTAAGGTAGGAAAACATAGTCTTTATTGACTATACAACCCCAATTATCATGGTAGAGGAAGAAAAGAGTGGAGAGTAAGACTAAGTTAAAAAATAATTGATTAAAAGGATAAATGATGGCTCTTGTGGTCATAATCTTCTCCTCCGGCTTCAGGAAAGGCCGCTCCAGCCCGGATGTTCACCGATTCCCACGGTCCATGATGCTAAGTCCATGATGACTTGTCGGAAGCTCCATCCACCACAGCTTTTTCCGTGAGGTTCAGGCAATAGGATGTATGAACGCTACCATATCATGTGTGGTCCTCGATGCAGCAGCTACTCCTCGTGTCCACACATTACTCCGCAGGGATTCCTCTCCGAAGCACAGGGCACACGCGGTTAGGTTTTATCACCTACCATTTGGCCATCATTAAGCAAAAAATATACCCACTTCGGGTAATTAATTAGACACTCTCCGGCGTCAAACGAAACAGTCACTTAACATAACTCCTCCCAAAAAACTCCCGGCACTGTCCGCCGTGTCAAGTCACCTCCCCGACCATCTTGTCTTCTTCTGCCGCTTCCTTCCGTCCGATGTCTCCCATAGATATTTTCTCCAATCTCTTCCGTAGACAATATCAGTGATGCCTTTTTAAGCGGGGTCAGTATTTACGTTACAAACCATTGTATGTATATTGTTGTATGGAATGTGTGGGACTGCACTAACCTCCCCACATACCCCAATAAACATTTGTACATATTATAACCATTCTATGTATATTGTTGTATGGAATGTGTGGGACTGCACTAACCTCCCCACATACCCCAATAAACATTTATTATTATTATTATTATTAATCTCACACTGCATGATTATCTGTAAATTAATTTTTTTTTTAAAGAAAGACAAATATTCCCGGGTTACGAATAACCTGACAATAATTTGAAAATCTCCTACTACCATCACAGTAAGCGGAAGATGTTGCTTGTGTCGTAAATGGAGGACTTAGCCAACCGAGGAATTGAACTCACGACGCCTGGGTGAGACCCAAACGCGATGCCAACTCAGCCACTGACTGGTAAAATTAAATATACACTTTGCGTGCATTGGAATACACACACAGCCAATCACACCAATCCGGCGATAAGGCAGGCACAAGAGTGGCAGATTAGCGGGAAACTCGAATTACTGGAATTTTGACGGCCTTCATGGTCGAGGGGTTAAGGCTCTCGACTATGAATCCGAAGGTCGCGGGTTCAAATCCCGGCGTGCGCAAGGAAATTTTATTTCATTAATTTGTGCTGTTTCACAATTAATTCATTTAAAAGTAATATATGGTATATTTGCGCACGTTCCAGATTGGAAGATACTCTCAGTATCGTCCTTATGAAAGACCACCATTAAGAATTGAAACGTTGCTTGAAATGGCTTTTAGCCGTGTTTGGTGACCAGATGTGAATAGCCAGGTATTTCCCCACCATACTTTTCCCCTTCTCCTTCCCCTCCCCAATTAGGGATGCCATAGTCTCACTGGCTCCAGAAGGGTTGAGAGCAGTCGGGACTCTTGTGCAGTATTAATTTTTTTTTTTTAAAAGAATGGTACTGAAGATACAAGCCATCAAAATGCCGACAATCTCGCCGGCCGGCTGAAAAGCGGTGTTACTTCATTGTTCATAAAATACTGGCGTTGATACATTTTTTTTTATTTTTCATGTGGTTTAGAAAATAATTTTGACAATTTAAACCAACTGGATCGAAAACATATTGAGTGTAAAACACGCGCTTAGCGTAAAAACCATGCCAGCAACGAACAACTAAACAGTTCAAACGAAAACATTTTTTTTTATAGGTTATAATTTTAAACTATGAAATAAACTAATGCTTACATTTTCGTGGCAGTTCATGCACATGGACTCGACTTCTGTGACTTCTGGGTCCTCTTCTCCTCCGTCAAGATCCCTGAACATCGGTTTTTCTGTAGTAGTCATGGCTTCCCTCTCAGTAAACTTCGAAAAGTTATCGAAAACAAACAACGCTGAATATTGCAGTGCGATGCGCGATAGATGACGTTAGCTGTCAAATTTCATTTGCTTCTAGCAACTTCTAACGAGCTGCCAGGTGGAAAAATAAGTTTGTAACTTGGAGTATTTACTTAATTTTCCCCATTTATAAGGGTTTTTTGCCGACCTTGACTGTGCAGACTGATTACCTAAATGGGGCACGAGACAATAATTGTGTCAATGTACATTGAAGTGCGATTGACGGAACTTCAATCTGCCCGACAATATTATCTCCAAAATTGCTTTGTGGACATATTCTGAATTGTGAATTGTGCATTGGGAAAAATCTGCCTTATGGACATAGAGTTAAATAAAAAGTGTTAACGTTCCTAGCAAAATCAGTCTTAAAAGTCGTACCCATGCGTGAAATAGGAAGGGGGGTAAAGCGGCTGTAAATTTATTACCGGTGACGCATGACGACTTGAGACGCTTTTTGAGTGGTTTTAGCAATAAAAAGGTCAATTTACAGTATATTGATTAAAGTAAATCCGATGACATTACGCAATTACTTTTTGTATTTTTTCCAGAGTAATTGCGAGTACAGAGTACTTGCGCAGTAATGTTGGCATTTTGCAGTAATCTTTGAAGATCCATACCCGGCTGGCGCTTGTAATCGACTTAAGCCCGTGTTATCTCAATGTAGCCAATTGGCCTCATTTATGTTGCCCATATTTCGAATGCTGACGTTTACTACATTTATATACCTCGGTGATTATGCTATAGTGTGCGAATACAAATATAAACTCTTGATTTTGGTTTCCATACCTCTGTACAATCGCGATTTAATACATTTATAAGTACAACACAATCCAGTTCCACAATGAAACTAAATACCAAAGGACTTTATAGATAGTAGCAATTTAACGAACGGTTGCCAATCGCACAGTAAAACGATTATTCCGCTCCATCATTGGCACTTTTCCATGCAATCAATCAAAATTCTCATGTCAATGGGAAGTTGCAAATAGAGTCAATCTCTTTAATTGCCTCCGTAAACGATCAATTAGCTTTTTTTTGTCAATCGCATCTATGACGTAAATTAACAAACCATTGATCGTCTTCTTCACAAAAAACTAGCTGTCATGTATTTTCTCGGGAAGGACAAGCAAAGAGAATGGTTGGTCAGACGGTTCCATGACGAAATAGATTAGTGACATATCAGAACATTGAAGAAAAATACAAAACTTATTTTTTTGTATCATGCTGTGTTTTGTCATTGGTCTATTTTATTTAGTTATCGGCCACACAACAGAATTCAAACAAAATTAAAAAAAAAAAAGTTTGAATTTTTAACTTGTACCGCGATTATAAAGATGAAGAATACCATAATGAAATATGAATATTATTTAAATATTTTTTAGTGCATGAGATTGTTCAAAATGACAGTGAGTGGTAGTTGGGAGTTGCGTTACTCTCGAAAAAAGTTAAGGTTCCAAGTTCGATTCTCACCCACAACTTGAGTTTTTTTTTCTGTATCTTTTTCGATTTTCATATTTTTTAATAATTGTTCGTATTCTATCAAAAATCAATATTATTCCCGTGTACTGTGTATACAGATTGTTGGAACGAATTTTATATAGTTATTAACAAGATACACCCTATGAGAAAAAACCAGCGCTATGAAAAAATCCAGATATTATTATTGTTGTTATTCGATCAGCCTATTCGCTTCGTTCCCTAGAAACGCCGACCCTATTTTAGATACTTATGAATGCGATGTAAAACTTTCGTCTGAACTTCTCGTGATGTAGCCACTCGTTACTTTATCTATGGAATTCTGACATCTGACGTTTACATACAAAGTGGCATCCATATCGGTTATCATTTGATACAGTTATGTATCGTGTAAAACTGTTATTCTCAATAATTTCTTTTAAATATAGTTCACAAATCATACAGCTTGCATAAGCAGTGAAATATATAATGGTAATACTTGGCTTAAGTTGTTTTTGCGGCATTTCTCATTAATTGCCCTGAGGGCATTTAAACAGACGCTTCCACTTTTCGATGTGTCACTTTACGCTCTCTTTTAGTTGGCAATCCAGTTTTTGCACTTTTTCAACATAAATGTGAGTGTATCTAACATTTTCGGTTCATATTTAAGCATTTAATTTAAAATTAAAAACATGTAATATTACATTATTCGTGCTAGAAATCCTAAGACCATGTTTGTTGATCTAGAAACTTCCTATTGACATTAATAATTATTTTGTAACTTATTCTAAAGAGAATTGTTAAAAATAGTATTTTGCACATTTACAGCGGGTACAACACCACAGATGTAATATATTCTACAGAATTATTATCTAGGTCATTTTATATATTATATAGTTTTCAAATATTATTTATCTAAATTAACTGACTTTTTATTTTAAAAACTAACCAACACACCATTTATACGCACGGGGGATGGACCGCCACACAGCTATGTCTTGGCACAATCCTTTCTTCATTCATATTCATACATCGTCTCACAAATATTTTTCTGTTATTCTGTTTTTCGACATGTCCTGACTCAAGTATTTTATTCACTTGATCGTGCTGCGTCTTTCTCGAGTTTCCCCGACTTTTTCTAACTTTAAATTATATTTAATTATTTTTAATCACATGCGGTGTACTTGTATTACTTGCTCTCACTCGTTTTACCACAGGCTCGCTGACAGCGCATTTCTGTTCGTCTTTTTTAAACCATTATGTAATTTTTATTCTCCATCTCTTATCCCGTTTGTTGAAATATATTAATACTTGCCATTTTTAATATTTCAGGTGATGCTTTAACTAGGGTTTATACAAATGTGGTCGTTTTCTAAAACGTTCACATTAATAAAACATGGATTCAACCAATCTTAATACACTTCCGAATATATTATCAATACCAGATTCAAGCGATGTTTGTGTAAAAGAAGAACTATGTTGTGCAAATATATATACACTCGCATTTGAAGAATATCCTTCTGAAAGTAGATCAATACCAGTGATAAG
The DNA here is from genome assembly GCA_022606495.2 of Halesus radiatus. Classification (NCBI taxonomy): domain Eukaryota; kingdom Metazoa; phylum Arthropoda; class Insecta; order Trichoptera; family Limnephilidae; genus Halesus; species Halesus radiatus. The sequence goes on along the minus strand of JAHDVE020001653.1, from coordinate 29,773 downwards.
AGATGCGTGTATAAAGGAAGAGGTATCTTGTACAAGGTGCACCATTAACACTGTTGGAAGTCGTCAAGTGCAAAGTGAAAGGCCTTTATCAGACATTAAATTAGAACATCTACATAATGAAGACGATAGAACAGAAATTGCTCTTAGTAAAGTCAGCAATGTAGATCAAATTTGCATAAATAAAGCGAGTAATCTAGACGTTTCTACTTCTTGCGTGTCACATACTAAACTCGAATCAGTCAATCTAGTAAAATATGTATACACTGATATTAACAAAAAAATATTTTACGAAAAGAGCGATGAAATTGAGCTAGGTGCTAGCAAAAAACAACACGAAGTTTGTGATAATGATAACAATAGAAGACACGGCGCGATAGAACAATCTGATGTTAATATATTTACATCCGAAAACATTGTTATAGTTAAAGTAGACTCGCTTTCATCTCATTGTGATATTCCCTACATAAATGAAGAAGTAAAAGAATGCCACGCATTAGAAGCTCAAAATTCTACCAATATTGTTTGCTGCCCGGATATCTTGGGTGAAATAGCACAGTCGCACATCAAAAGAAAACGAAAAAAGATTAAGCAAGTAAGCAACCGCAGAAAACCCGGAAAAAATGAAAAACAGGTTGATCCAAACGAACATGGTGGAGTCCTGTTCGTTGATGTTAACATCGGAGTTCGTCGACCTGCTACACCTTACAGATGTGAAGAATTGAATAGATGTGACCTGTCATTACCCATTACATCAAATCAGGAATGTATTGATCCCGTTGAAGAATTCATCTTACCTGATATTCTTCCCGTTAAATCACAAACGAGGCTTGATGAAATCCTTGCGCCAAGTGGCACTCAATGCATTGATATCTCTTCCAAAAATGTAAAGAAAGAATTCACGAAGGCTACAGACTTTAAAGAGGATGGCGCACCTACAGGTACGATTATTTTTATCCCTGTTTTTTATTTTCTTCTTTTTGACGAGCTGCAGAGCAGAAAAAATTATGTGTGTCGTAATAACACTCTCGTGCAGTGAGGTTTCAGTTGCTTTTTTTGAATTGGCACAGTTTTTTCTCATTGTAACTGTTTTTATATCACATCGATTTGTTTTTACCGTTCTCTTAAATCGTCGTTATATATTGTATAACGACAAATGTTATCAATTTACTGAAATAACAAACGTTATTTTATCAATGCTTCTAAATGGTGTGTTGATTAAGTAAATTTATTGTCTCATTGTATGTTTTGTCATTCTTTCCGTTTTGATAGTTTAAGTGCTCACTGCGTTTAATTTTGGTTGTCTGCGTCATGAGTTCGCAATCTGGCCAATGTTTGTAAATCTTGGACTTTATGGATGGATTTAATAAAATAGTGAAACGTTAACGCCGGTGGTAAACTCGATAGATAAAAAAACACTGCTTGTTAACACTGGGTATATTTCTGATCATTTTTACAATAATGTTCTGACGAGGCTTAATGCCTTCTCCTTAGATTAGGATATCAAAGAGGCATAAAGGTTTCGCATGCCACGAAACCACACTAGACTAAAAAAAATGCTTTGCTGCAGAAGACTCTTGTTTCTTGAATAAATCAAATTCTTACTAAAAATTTACTTAAATTTTCTAATCTTTTCAGATTTCCGGCCGAAGATGAAAAAATTCATAATGGAAGATTTCAACATGATCACCGGTCAGAACAAAGCAAACAACTTCACAGTCGAGTGTTTAGAATGTAACTTGACATTTAAAAAACGCTTTCACCTTAAAGAACACAATAAATTGAAACACAGCAAACGAAAATTCACTTTTGCGTGTTCGTGGGAGGGGTGTAACTTCACTTGCTATTTAGAAAAAGGTTTAAAAACTCATTCGATATCTCATACAAACGAGAAACCTTATATATGCAGTCTTTGCGATGTGGGTTTTCGTACTAGGGGAAAGTTAAATAATCATATTCTTACACACAGTGATACCAAACCGTTCAAGTGTCAAGAGTGCAATTATAATTGTTCTTCGAAGGGAGATTTAAAACGGCACAGCATTATCCATACAGGATCAAAGAAGTTCGCTTGTACAATTTGCGAGTACGCTGGTTATAGGAAAGATAATCTTAAAGCACATATGCTGACTCATAGTGGTGAGAAGCCTTTTCCCTGTACTCTTTGCAATGTGAAATGTTCAAGAAATGGAGACTTAATCAGACACATGCTGACTCATAGCGGAGAGAGACCGTTCGGATGTTCTCAATGTAATTACAAGTGTTTGAAGAAGTCTGATCTTTCGAGGCACGCGCTGACTCACACGGGAGAGAGGCGCCATCCTTGCACAATGTGCACGCATGTTTCTGCTACTAAAAGCAATCTGAAATTACACATGGCTGTCCACAAAAGATGAGTCTTGCTAAATAATTTAAAAAATTACACACAATTGAGTTTATAGCGACAATTAATAGAATGCACACTGTGTACTCATGTTTCTGCTACCATGAGCAGCTTGAAATTAGATGTAAATAGTAAATTATTATACATATTTAAATTGTATGTTATCCAGACTTTCAGACAAAGGGGTATGTATTGCAAGGGTGCACTGCAGAAATAGCTCCAATTTTCACGAAGCTCTTCAAACTATCCCCCAAGTGTTACTATGTGCCCCCTCTGGTTGGAAAAAAAGCGATCATTTTTTCTATTCCTAAGAAAGGTGGCTGCTTCAACCCGCCCAACCATCGCCCAATAGTTCTATCCGAGGTGATGGAACCACATACCTCAAGAAGATCAAGATTATTAAGCATCGTCAATACCAATTCCGGCTATTCCGCTCGCGCCGTGATCTTCTCGCATATGTGACGCATGTATGGGTCGGTGTCTGGAACTTTACGGTGAGACCCAAATGGTTGACTGAACGTTTTCAAGGCCTCTGACCGGGTTTGGCACCCAGGACTTGTCAACGAACTGCCCGTATCCTTGCTGACATTTTAGGGGAGAGGTCGATTCAGATGGTTGCTGATGGAATCACCTTTTCCCCACATTCAATAAATGCTGGCGTCCCACAGGGGATTGGTTCTGTCTCCGACTTGGTTATGTTGCACATCAATGACCTCTTGACATGTGCACCAATTCATTGTTACGCGGATAATAGTACAGTCCGTGATAGATTTTTGTTTGACAATCCCCCAAAGGGCACACAAAGTCCAATGGCTCAAAGGGCGTTGAATCAGAAAATGGACGGTTACCTCGAGGGGGTTTCCTCTTGGGGTAAGAATAACCTAGTCGAATTTATGGTTTCAAAGACCCAATCATGTCTGATTACTTCCAAAAGAGATCGAAATGACTATCTAGTCTCCTTCAACTGAACCAATCTTCCCAACATGTCTTCCATCGATATGCTTGATGTAACTTTGAATGACCAGCTCAGGCACGGGGGAGATTCAAGTTAGCCTCTCGGAAACTGGGTATATTGCACAGGGCCCGCAGATACTTTAATAGTACACAACTCCTGACCCTGTACGAATCGTAAGTGCGTTACATTCTAGATTTTGGCAGCCACCTCTAGTCTGGATTCACAAAATACCTGAAAAAAACCATTGACTGCAGAAACAGGCGGTCAGTTTGATAGATTATCCTATCTTAACCAACGGATTGCAATCTTTAGAGGTCAGGTGGGAATACTCTCATTGTTCTACCGGTATTTCAACGGTAGCTGCTATGAGGAACTAGCATCATTGATCTCTTCGGCACCAGCGCACAGTCGGGAAACACGCCAAACGCGCCCACAATGTTTGTGTACGGTTGATGAGTTCAACGGGCTGACCGTGAAACGATTTGCCGGCATCTGTGTTTTCCACTCCTTCCTCTCCTCAAAAAGACCCTCCACACAGTTTCCTCAAAGATGACATGGGCCCCGCGGGAAATTTTTTCTTCGGAAACTCCTGTGTGGAGTTGATGTTAAAAAAGGGTTAAGGGGTATGTGCCCTGAGGTCTGCCATATGAATTTCTGTATTTGATTAAGTATATCTTTGTATTTTTTTTCTGTTCTACTATCACTTCTTCAATTACATTCCTTTCGTATTAAATAAGTAAATAAAATTATATGTTAACGGACAGTGTATTTTTATTTCGGTTATTTAACTTGTCGTAAATATCATGAATACTTTATTTTATATGATCGACGTACTGGAGTCTGGTAAATTCGGGGTCTGTTGTAGGCTGATGGAGAATAGCTGGTTATTTAGATATGGTCCCTAACTGAAGTTATTCAGCTACCGATAATGATAATTAGATCATTTTCTAAAATGTAATTTGATATGATACTCTGTTACTTTGTGAAATGTTATTGGATACACTGTTTTTAAAACAGGATAAAATAAATATACTTGGCCATTGACATTTCCAGCAATATTTAAATTGTCAGTAGTAGTCTGTCGTCCGGGCAATACTAAGAATATCTACCGCTCGAACGAGCCGTAAATACGGTATGTATTTTTTGTGTAATATGTGAGAAAACGACTAAAGCAGACTAGATGATATTTAAACACGGAAGTCGGTAAATGATAACTAATTATATAGCGTATTGAAATTCTTCCTCGTGGTATCTATAAACGTTTTTTTTAGATAAATAAACAAGGGTTAACAAAGTTTCTTGTGCTAACAGTGGTTAAATACAGGTGTCTAATTTATGAAGCTAACAAGACAAAAACAAAACAATAAGGAAGACAGGATGGGGACAGGAGTCAGTGTAAAGTGATTTAAAGGGATAGGGGTAAATTGGGCTGAAGGGAACCAGGAAGTGATAGGTTTAAAAATAAAATCGAATGTTTACATTAAAACGATACAATTGAAGTCAAAATTTATTTTAATTTCAATGCTCTGTTACTTAAATTAACATTTTATAATAAAGTAGAAAACTGTTCGTTGAGAAATTCACACTAATAGACAAACAATGATTACATACGTAAAACACAAAATAAAATAAAAAATTTAATGTTTTCAGCATCATAAAACTCTGCAAAAAATACACCACTCAAATTTAGAAGTAAAATGGGTACCTCACCATCACGCATACACTATAAGGACAAAAACCTCAAATCTACCAAGCATTCCAAGATTAAAGACATCCTTCGGTCAGAAAAGCAGTAAATTCCAAGCTATACAATTGTATAATGCCCTACCAAATGATATTGAAAATACCAGAGATAAAAAAAAACAAACAAAAACAACATTAAATGAGGGCTAAGTAAACATTAAGATGAGGAAATCAGAAAAAATGAAGAAGACAAGTATCAGGAACACGAACGCATCAACCGGCAGTCCGCCTCGGAACAGGAATCCCTTGTGAGGGGACTAAATATTTAAAAAAAAAACTATTGCAATATAATTATTTTTAACAATGTAACATGGTAAATATCAATATATCTTAAATAGTATTTAATAAAAAATAAGAAATACTAAGTGAGTGCGTAAATTTAAAAATCAGAATGATTCGTTGTTACGTTTTGTCTGTTCCTCTATACTGGATGGAAGCCTCTACAATAAGGCAAGCATTAACTTGAAAGATTAAGGCATTTGAAGTGTGGCTACATAGGCGTATGTATCCTGAAAAGAAATTGAGCCGATGGAATAACCAATTAAGAAGTTCTTCATCGAATAACTAAAACTTGGGAAATCGTAGTAGCTATAAAAAGAAGAAAGCTTTTATATCTTGGTTCGGTTATACTATAGGAACGAGAAATACGAGACTACACAAATGATAACCCAGGGAATGTTGTTTCAAGACTCAGATGATTTCCAAATTTACGCGATTGCTATCAGTGCAATCCGCAAATTTTTCCAGGGGCCACCGCCTGAATGGTGAAGATTTCCGTGCTGATAGCCGCCTCCGATAGGAGCAAAGAAGATTTGCCACGAAAAATTTAACATCTGCTGTTCGAACTCCCCTGGCATCTCGCAGAGAAAAAGGTACACGGGTTCTCTTCTGAACTATCACCAAAACGAGTCAGCGCTTGCGGAAATCCGATAACTCTCTCGTCCAGGCTTTAGCCCAGTATCACAAATAGGGAGTGTCCCTAAAGCCACCGTAATACAAGAGCTAAATGTTAATATTTTCTTTTTGTTACTATTTTAAGTCATCGTTATTTTTTTTTAATATTGTATTATTACTTTCTTTTTATATTAAAGCTTACGTCATATTTTTATATGGCAGACATTATTGCAACCACTGCTCTGTTCCGTTAAAATATACGATATGAATTATTATTGTTATTATAATCTATGGGATCATGTTGATTTATTCTCAAGGCCGTGTGTCTTCATGTGTTGTTTCAAATTACCACTTCTCACAGAAGAGTAACTGCATAGCGAACACGAGAATGGTTTCTCTCCAGAATGGGTTAACATATGCGAAACTAAATATATTCTCCGAGAAGAAGAGTAGCTACAATCAGGACACTTAAATGGCTTTTCTCTAGTGTGAACCAGCATATGGGTGCCCAAATAACCTTCCCGAGAAAATGACAAACTACATTCAGTACACGAGAATGGTTTTACTCCAGAATGCTTCACACCATGAGCTTTCAATTGCGATTGAAATACACAACTAAAGCTACATTCAGTACATGAAAATGGTTTACCTCCTGTATGGTTCATCATGTGAGCTTTTAAACGTTGATTTCTAGAACATAAATAACCGCAAATGTTACACGAGAATGGCTTCTCACCAGTATGAGTCATAATATGACGTTTTAAGCACGCTTTAGATTTAGAAGAATGGTCGCAATAGGAACACGCGAACTGCGCTAAATTATGCGTCTTGATATGAATCGTAAGTCTTTTTTTCATCGTGCAAGCGTAATTGCATAAATGGCATGAAAATGGCTTTTCTCCGAGATGGTCCAGGACGTGCGCGTTCAAGTATTCTTTTCTATTGAAAGAAAGGCTGCATTCATTGCACGAGAAAGGTCTTTCTCCGGTATGGGTGAGCTTGTGAGACACCAGTTGCGATTTAAATTCAAAGGCATAACTGCACTCGTTGCAAGGGTGGGGTTTAATTCCAGTGTGCCGCATCATGTGTGTTTTCAGATGCTGTTTCCTCGCACACAGATAACCGCACTCTTCGCACGAGAAAGGTTTCTCTCCAGTGTGAGTCAGCATGTGGTTTCTTAACGTGGACATCTTTGGACAAAAATATGTGCACTCAGGACAGTGAAACGGTTTCTTCGAAGTTTTCGAGAGTTCAGCTTTCTCGATTGGGTGTTGTGTTTGCTGTCCTCCGGAATCTTCTTTTTTGTCGATGTTTTCTTCATGCAATGCTGAAACAGAAAAACAAACTTTAGAATGGTTCGTTGTTACAATTTTGGCATGGTAGCCAGGAAACTAAACAAAACATTCACGCAAAACACAGATGCCTTTGAAATGCTCCATAGGCGCATCCGAAAAATAACATTAATTACCGTATTACAGTAAAAAAAAAAAAAGAAAGCATATCCTCTAGAAACATTATACCAGCTTTCGAAATATAGCTATAATCAGCATTTTATGCGGAAACTTCACTGGTTTATGGAACCCAGTAAACATGCAATATGTTAAAAATGTCTATAGAACTGTTTGTTTCTCGAATACAGTACAAAAAACAAACAATTACGGAAGCAATTGAAATCCACAAAAACCCCATTGATAGGGACGGCGGAGCTAGGCTAATAGTTCTTGGTATCCGGTATTTGATAGCTACACCAAAAAACAACACCGAAAACCACAAAATAATAATAATAATTAATATTATATTGAAATATTGGCCACAAGAGAATTAACGCGCGCGACACGAATCACTTCTACATACATAAATACACACTTCACCACAATCTACACATCTGTCCCGATGATGGACACTGTAAAGCTGTTTGAAACGTTGGCTAAATGAGGAAAAACAACACGACATAATATCACAAAAACTATTCAAGAAAAATTACTGTATTTTCATATGGAACGGTAACTTGGTGATGACATTATAATTTAAAAAATAAAACAATAACTTTGTTTACACCACTTTGTTTACATCACAATTCAAGTCATTGTTTTATTTATTTTTTAATTACTGTGTTATTTGTACGCAGTTCTAGTGACAGCTCGATTATAATGTACTTCTTACAATTTTACGAATGTTTTCAGCTCTATTATTGTTAATGACAATTCTACAAACAAGTCTCACGTTCTAACACATTGAGAAAATTGATTACAATTTTACAAGTAATAAGGTAACAAGTTTATTCCTACTATATGTTACTCTTATTTTTAATTTCCTTTTATTTTTGAAATTTCGTTACTATCATGTGCAATTGTATAGTACGTAACATAATATAGGAGGTACTATTCAAGTTTATTATTTACACAAATATTATATAATCATCGAAGAAACACATCCCAAATGAAGTATGAAACCGAAAAAACAAGAGAAATTAAAAAGATTTCAGTCGCATCTGGGACTCGAACCCAGGACCTCTACCTATCCGGGGTAACCGCTTAACCAACTTTGCTAATGATACCAGTACAATTTACGCCATTTACACCGATATCATACTTCAAGTTCAAGACTTGTTAATATTATCCTCCATTTTTATAAATCCCATATTATTGGCTGCTATCCTTATGATGATTGCAAAGTTTCATCCCGAACTCAATTGCAATCGGATAGAGTCTCAGATATACCTACCCGATTTTTATTTATATGAGACATCTATTGACTTGATTTACAAGTCTGGAAAGAAATATTCAATTTATTTTTCATAACTTATTGAAGTTTGTAAACCTCATTGTAATATTTAATCATTGAAGAAGTGAATATTAACACATCCCAAATGAACCATGAAATTGAAAAAACAACAGAAATTTAAAAGATTTCAGTCAGTTGTTTTTTCGGTTTCATGGTTCATTTGGGATGTATTAATATTATCTTCTTCAATGATTAAATATTACAATGAGGTTTACAAACTTCAATAAGTTATAAAAAATAAATTGAACAAATATTATCTTACTTTTATAAGTACCTTATTGAAACTATAATGGTGCTACTCTCCCATTCACATTTGAGAATTGAGTTCATTATTGTACCTTATTGAAACTATAATGGTGCTACTCTCCCATTCACATTTGAGAATTGAGTTCTTTATTGTACCTTATTGAAACTATAATGGTACTACTCTCCCATTCACATTTGAGAATTGAGTTCATTATTGTACCTTATTGAAACTATAATGGTGCTACTCTCCCATTCACATTTGAGAATTGAGTTCATTATTGTACCTTATTGAAACTATAATGGTGCTACTCTCCCATTCACATTTGAGAATTGAGTTCTTTATTGTACCTTATTGAAACTATAATGGTACTACTCTCCCATTCACATTTGAGAATTGAGTTCATTATTGTACCTTATTGAAACTATAATGGTGCTACTCTCCCATTCACATTTGAGAATTGAGTTCATTATTGTACCTTATTGAAACTATAATGGTGCTACTCTCCCATTCACATTTGAGAATTGAGTTCTTTATTGATGTGAAAATAACAAATGAAAACTTTTTTAATATTTCTATTATTCCAACTGTTAATGCATGGTGGAATTCTTTTATAATGATTGATTAAAAAACACTTTTTAACTCTATTCCACTTTTAATTTTGAGAATAAATTTTAAAATCAAATTAATATATAAAGTATGTAGATATTTTTGAAACCAGATAGATATTTAAAGCAATATTATGAATAAATTCAAAAGTACCATATAAGCTTTATAAAATCATCCAATAACAATACTGAAAAATATAATCTAAGTAAAATCATGGTTTGTTACCCCTGATATCGAAAACTGTAAATAAACCACAGTTTAAGAATTAATTATACCCGTCTGAAGATAGACGTCACAGGCTGAAACCGGTCACGGTCAAAAATAAAGTGGAATAGAGTTAAAAAGTGTCTTTTATTTAATCATTATGTAAACTTTTTGCATTTGGCTTAAAGAACTATATGTATTTTTAAATCTATTATATGTATGTGAATAAATTTATTTATTTTAAAACTATGATTTAAATTGTAAGTGGATAAAAAACAAACGTAGTCAGTTTATGACATTTACCCATTTCTTTAACGTCGGGCCGCTCCAAACTATTAACGTTTTTACCAGAATACGACAAAGGTTCGACAATTGCAAAGTTTCCAGCGTCATTGCAACTTTCTTCTCCTGTACCAGGCTCGATCTTTATGGTGATGAATTCTGACTTAACTTCCTCCATAGTACTGCAATAAAACGGATTGTGATAAACTATAAAAAAACATTATTTAATCATACCAACACGACTTGGAAAAGCAACCCGTTAGCTGTGATGGGGGCAGTTTACATATTTGCTGAGAAAGGACATGAAAAATAAGATGGATTGGTGCATAAAAATAAAATAATCATTCTGAAATCGGTTGAACAAAGCAATAAAAATGTTTAAATGTATATATTTTTAATGTATTCTAGTTTATGTAAGTGAAAGTTCTTATTTTCTTCAAGAATTAAGCAAATTGCAAAACAGCAATCGAGAATGACGAATCTGTGACGATATTGGCCGAGTTATTAGGCAATTGATGGGGTTGTTACGGGATTGACCGTATTACTAGATTCATATATTTGTTATACGAGTTACTAAGCTGTTACTAGATTGATAGATTTACTGCGAGATTTAAGATTGACCGAAGCTAATGGAAAGTCCCTTTCAAATGGCATAAGGTCATTAACCTTAAATACTGACAGATAAAACTTCAATGAAAATAGTAAGCAATCAGTGATATTAACGACAATGGGGTAAATACTAACTTCAAGTAACTGTTTCTACGTTTTAAACTCACGGAAAATGCTTTGTTGGTCTGAATCGTTCGGTGAATGCATTGAGAGAAATATAACTGATTATTGAGCACACGATACAACGTGGCGTCGGCCGGAAAATTCCATAGACAACCAAATTTTGTAGTAGGTATTAGGGATGTGAAAGTGAAAAAGTACCTACCAGGGAGTCGTCACATGCCGTTCCGAATGAATACATTGTCATTTGCAAACCCGTGATAAGACGATGGTGAGTGCAGTAGGTATAATTCTTGGAATAATGCAAAAAGGTCAGGAACTGAAAAGCAATCTTAGTCATTTATTTTGATAGTCGTGGGGTTAGTCTTAAACTAGAGTTAATCTTAATTAGACACAATAATTCAATAAAACTAGATAGGCGAGTACTATCGAGGATTATCATGAGAGTCACAGGCACTTCCCTTTACAGATGGCCGTCCAGGGTTCAGTGGCTGCTTTGTATGCAGAGTCCTCGCGTTTGCACTAGGTATCCAAGTACCTCCGGATCGGGAGTAATTACAAACGCGGCGATAATCAGAGTCCTGGGCGGTCCCCGGGGTTTGATCTCCGAAGGGCGAAGATCAGTAACTACCTGGGCAGAAGCAGGGGTTCACTCGCGGTACAGAGCCTGGGCGACTCTGCCGTAAATCTCTGAAGGGCGGAGATCGCCTTCTGCGACGGAAGCGTAACACTCACTCGCGGAACAGAGCCTGGGCGACTCTGCCGTAGATCTCCGAAGGGCGGAGATCGGACTTCCTTCTCGGATCGAAGCGTAAAATTCACTCGTCGTCAGAGGACCTGGCGGCCTCTCCGAGAAGCGAGAATAGGAACCTTCCTGATCGGAAGTTTCAAGCCAACTTCTGTGCTTCCTGCACGGAAGACTGGACCCGACTGTCCTCTCGTCAGAGAGCCCCTGTCGCCTACCTGTAGGTATCCCGTTATGACCCGTATTGTTCAGCGGGCCGTTCCGCCGGGCGGCTCATTTCCTTTGAGGTGTTTATTGCTGTCCCGTAAAATCTCAAAGGAATTGCCGACTTTCTAAAATAGTAATTACGGATGGTTTATTTTACGATGTAGTACTTTACAATAGGCTCCGCTAGCCTTTGTGCTAATTTATTTTATGGCCGGTCTCGTCTGGGAAATTTTATTACCTGAAATGCACATTTTAGACTAAGTATGTCAGTGAATTTGGTCATTCTTATAGGTATTACAGAAGGATAAATCACCCGGGTCTCCTGATTTGTTTTTTTCAAAACATTTACACAAAAACTACGAAACATTAGGGCCTGGTTATTCAATTTTGCACATGCATACACAATATTTTTGCTTTCGGTGGCCGATGGAAAACAATTTTGTATAATATTTTAATAAAACACTTTTTTTAATGGCTTTTCACCTCAAAGAAGTATACTTGCCAGTGTCGCGTAAAGAATACTAGTGAAATGTTTGTAGGTATGGGTTAACATTTTAGGTAATAGTAATTACAATTACATTACATAATATTAAATATGCTAAATACACACAAAATACGAGTTGTTTTTTTCTAAATGAGGGGTAAAATTGAACATTAGTAATTTTTAGAATCTCAAGATTGGGATTATAATTTGATGTCATTAAATTAAAAAAGGGTAAGATTTTAAATACGCGTTTGACGACAGATGCTAATAGGGATGCAATTTTGTTGGAAGGTAATATATCCATATTGATCATATAATAAAAGGAAAAAAAGGACAGTCAAACAGTTGAGCAGTGCCTTTAGAAGCAGATTAAACTTTGTTTCCAGTAATAGGTGAAAAATAATCTAGTACGTGTTTTATAAATTATTGATTCATAATGAAAACTTTAACTACTAATTCAAACATTTTTGGATAAAAGTATTTTGTTTATGATATTGATCAATGTAATTTGTGTGTAATATTTCTACTTTCTAATTATTTAATATATTATAAATAGATTTTATAAACACAAACTTAAAATAAATTATAAAAACATATTCTTGACTTGAATTGTTTTTAAGATGGTTTATCCACGAAAACGGCGTTGTCGAAATGATCCATTTATTAATATGGTGTTTATATTATAATATAAAGATAATAACTTTAAAAGTTGATGAAACATAGTTACTCTTTTCTCAACTTCAACTTTTTGAAGTTTGCTTGGGTCCAAAATTCTGCTTTTTCTTTCGCTCTGAGATAGATCCATTTCATCTGTAGCATTGATGGCGTTCTCTTCATCGCTGCAGTGATAAAATCAAGCTTTATGAATTAGTGGTGGGCGAAGCGGCTCGGTTTAGTGAGCCAAATCAGCTGTTTGTAGTGTATCGGTTCGATGATCCGGCTCGTTTGAACGACGGTTCACGTCCCCCCGCACCATGCCCTCTCCCTCGTGACCATGACGTTCTTAACACGCTCTTACACCATACTTTTTTCGTCCAGTTTTCACGTGGATTGTCTTTACAGAGAACTGATTTAGTGATCCGGCTCACTAAACCGAGCTGCTTCGCCCACCAGTATTATGAATACGTCTGGGAAAGATATAAAATTGCCCGAATGGTTTGGGTGGTGAGTATATGAACCGCCGTTCCATCCTTCCCAAGCGTTATCATAAAACGGGCAATATGTACAACAGTTTTCCCTATCATAATTTTTTTTTTCATTTAATTTATTATCATTTTCACAAATAAAGTACAACCGGCACCCTTTACACCCACATGGCTGTGGGGTATTAATTTTACTTTGAACATTATAACCTCGCTAACCATAAAAACGCGTTCACAGCTATGGTCATTTCCAGATGTGTTAGTTACTCTTAAGCGGTAATTGGACGATACCTATTTTCATACAGATTGGACGTAAATTGTCTATTTCTATGGACTTTTGTATGTAATTTTCCATAAAAAAGGCAAATCACGGGCAATCTGGATGAAAATAGGTGTCGTCTAAGGACGTCTTAAGAACGCCTTAAGGTGTTCTTAGACGATCCTTTTTGTCATCGAGTTTTCATCTGGATTGTCTTTTTCCATTGAATTTTCTATAGAATTTTCCATAGAAAAAGAAAATACACGAGCAATCTGGATGAAAAAAAAGTATCGTGTAAGAAATTGTGTCGCTTTGGAAACCACACTTTATTAATCGTTAATCAACGGAAAATTTCAAATTACGGAACCGCTTCGCTCAGCGGAGACAAGTATTGCAAAGTCAAAAAATAAAAACTCGGTTAATATATTTTTTCCGTCGGCCACGCTACTGGGCCACCCAATCGTCTGGAAGGCACTTAAGAGCGCCTATAGGATGCGTTGTTTCACCGAATTCGAAGGATTCATCAAACTTTCAAAGTTAATATTCAAACTCTGTGAAATCCAAGTTACGTTATTATTTCATTATTACCCAATTGTATCACAGTGCTTGAATAATAACAGAACTTGAATAAAACATTCACAGAACTTGAATTTTAACTTTGAAATTTTGATGAATATTTCAAATTCACTGAAACAACCCCTTTAATTTTTTTATTGTGGCAGATATTCTTTGAAATAGGTCGATTTGATGACGTCTTAAAAATATGGTGGAGTTTCGAGCATCAGCTACTATCTCCTAATAGTAGTATCTTATTACTCTTTTTCTGTTTTAAATATATTTTCGAGTTGTTGGCTTTTAATAATAATTGCCTTGTGTTTGCTAAAATGTTGACGATGGCAAGCAGGTAGGTAGAAAAAAATAGTAATTTTATTTTAGTTTATTGCTAAACAATAACGAAATATTAATCATAAGTGTGGCATATTATAGTCGGCAATAATACATATATATGCAGGACGAAGAACTGTCAGCAGTCCTAAACTTTTGGAGATCACAAAGGGAGGAGACATTTCTTAGAAGCGTTCAGGAAATTTCAATTTAAAGCAACGTTTTGATTATAAATGGTGGTAAATAAAAACCAGAGCGATACTGAAAGTATTTTCCACTCTGAAACGTGCTGCAAATATACTATTTATTATTTTGAAAGAATAAATTGTGATATAACACGAATGAATCAAACAAAATTTACTTGGGGACACTGGGATTTGATCGCATGACCTCCGGATTCGTAGCCAAGGAACATAACCGATCAACCACGGAGGCCGTCAAATAATAAGAGAGAAAAAAGTGACAAAAAACCAGTGGATAATTCTAAGACTTGTATAAATAAAAATAAAAACATTCTTTAAACTAGCAGCCACAAATTTTGTAGCTTACATGCAGCTTCACTGATGCTAAATATTTCAATATCAAAATCAAGATTGCGCTCCCCGCCGGCAGGACCATTGGCAAGTTGGTCCTGCCGGCCGGGAAATAAAACAGTATATGCTGTCGGTGACGGAGATAACCACCGGAAACAGAGAAATTAATGCCATCCATCGCTTTCTAAAAATCCGCAAAACGGATCTGTAGAAAAGTGTATTCATGTACATTGTACACATCCGTTCTGAATTGCAGATGGTTAATTCTGAGTATATCCAAGAGAAGTAGCCATAATACCTAAGGTATAGAATTCTAAGAAATTTCGTAAGAATAACGTATAACAACGAGACTAAAAAGAAATCACATTATTATATTATATGGACCGTATATTCATCCACAAGTCTGCATGTGTTTTATCAATTTAGAATTCACCGAAAATGTTGAATTGCAGTTCGCACATGAAAATGACCGTCCTCCCGTATGCGTTTTCAAATGCATTTTCAAATTAGATTTCGTCGCACAGCGAAAATCACAGATTGTACACAAAACTTCCTTTTCTCTACAATGCGTTCGCATGTGCGATCTCAGGTTTGATCTGTTAGCACACTTAAAACTACAGTAAGAACACGGGAATGGTTTATCTCCACTGTGTGTGAGCAAATGACTCTTTAGGTTAGATCTCAACGCGCAAGTGTAAGTGCAAAGCGTGCAGAGAAATGGTTTCTCCTTAGTGTGGGTCAGCATGTGCGTTTTCAAGTTAGACCGAACAGAACAAGAAAAACTACAGACTGAACACAAAACAGGTTTTTCTCCCGAGTGAGTCAACAGATGGGTTTTTAAATTAGACTTAACCGCACACGCAAACGTGCACTGCGTACATGAGAATGGTTTTTCTCCGCTATGTGTGAGCATGTGCACTTTTAAATTAGATTTTAACGAACAAGCGTAAGAGCAGGACGTGCACGAAAAAGGTTTTTCTCCACTGTGTGTAAACATGTGTGTTTTCAGGTTAGATTTCTTTGAAAAGGTTGCACTACAAATTTGACAGGTGATCGGAACTTTTTCTCGTCCGTGCGTTTGCTGATGTGTTTTCAAATGTGATTTCAACGCGCACACGAAACTGCATTGTGAACACGCGTAATTATCTTTAGAGTGCGCATTACGAATGTGCGCTTTAAGTTCCGACTTCTGTGGAATTGAGAGATTGCAGATCGGGCAGATGATTGGAGTTTTTTCTCCGTGATTCCTTAAAGTGTGTTTTTTCAAGTTTGATTTCAACGAGCACACGAAACTGCAGTTCGAACACGAGAATGGTTTTTCTCCACTGTGAATTAGCATGTGGCGTTTTAAGTTGGACTTCAAGGAGCAAATGAAACTACACTTGTCGCACGAGAAAGGTTTTTCTCCAGTGTGGGTGAGCATATGAACTTTAAGTTTCGATTGTAAGTAGCAGGAAAAGTTGCAGTCCAAACACGAAAGTGGTTTTTCAGCTGGTCTGGGTTTTCTTTGCTTCACTCTCCTGGGCCGTTGGATTTCTTTAGGTTTTTCGACTGAAGGCGCTGAAAAATAAAGAAAATATGTAATAAAATCTAAAATAAAGTTTCAGACATTTGACTGTATCAGAACTCCCCTATCAACAGACGCCAAAAGACAGAATTAACGAACATAAACTAACAACTACTGCATTTATTATGATGGTCTCCTGGATATCCGTGTAAATAGTTATAATTACTTAAGTGCTACCATTATATTAAGAGTTTATTCTTACTGTAACAAAACTGTTATACTGTTTTTGTATTTCTCAATTTGTGTAATACTTGCTGAGATTATTATAATATTACTTAATTACTATTAAGTAATTGGAGTCTGCTATACTATAACAAAATTGTCCCACTCTTTTCACATTTTTTTTCAACTTGTCTATGTTGTTTTATTATTGCGCTACTATTTGTACGATTATTTTTATTTATTGTTGTACTAGATAA
This sequence comes from Halesus radiatus, assembly GCA_022606495.2. Classification (NCBI taxonomy): domain Eukaryota; kingdom Metazoa; phylum Arthropoda; class Insecta; order Trichoptera; family Limnephilidae; genus Halesus; species Halesus radiatus. Next base: position 12,708 of record JAHDVE020001653.1, on the reverse strand, counting down.
TATTGTTGAACTAAACTACTGCTGACAAGCTACTTGCACTGGCTAATAAATTAAAATAAAAATTGTTTAGGAATTATTGAGTTTTCATACGAAAATGGATACAATTAAAATCAAAGACACAAAAACAATTACACCGACTATCATCAGTGGTGCGCTTTCTTCTCCTACCTAAACCAAAGATTCAGGCAGTCCGCAGTCACTGAAAATATAAAATGATGTGGACGAATTCGTGTGTCGAAGTAGGCTTAATTTTATCTTGCTTTGGGTGAAAATGATCAAACTTTTTCAAATATTGAAACTCTTTCTAGAACAGAATATCAAAAAATTCATAGACCTGTCCGAGGAATAGGAGGCGAAAGGTCCTATGTAAAATGACATCTCTAAATCTCCTCTTTAAAAAAATTGAGACTTCTGACGATTACTGATATATACATAAAGAAGTTATGTCTATTAGTACGGCCATATCCAAGCAGGTTCCCACTAAAACACTCAACACATAAATACAAGGCAAGATTTTCACAAAATCTATTAATACCACAAGCCAAATAAAAAAAAACATGCTTCAAAAATGGCCTCACTACATGGCAATTAAATTGTATAACAACCTTCCACGTAATATCAAACAAACACACGATCTACTTGTATTTAAAACATCGCTAAAAACATTCCTTCTGAACAAATATCAGTACACCAAACGACTATTTCGTTTGAACGCACCAACAGGTTAAACTTCTCTATATTTTAATATCAATGCATAAATATATCATTAAATTAATTAATTAATACACTTTGCATTCACCGCCTTATCAATACACAGATATCTACATTTTTTTGTATTCTATATACTCCTGATGAAGAAAGCATCGCTTTCGAAACATGTAGATATCTGTGTATTAATAAAGTGGTGAATACAAAGTATATTTTTTAATTAATTTATTCATAATGACGCCACAAAGTGAATACCAATCGTTTGAAGAAATTACATAAACATATTGTTAATTTTTCTTTATTCATATAAATACATATGAATAAATGATTTCGTAGCATTTCGTACCTGGATCATTTTCAATCCTGTCAACATCTTCCAAAGGGTCCTTGTTCACATTCGAAAAAGATACCTCCACTTCTGTGAACACTATAGATTCTTTCAGTTCATCATCGTCTGCCTTTTCGAAATTGTCATCAAAAGCCAATTGCTCGCATTTTACTGAGCCCAACTCTGGTACTGCGATATCCATGACCCTATAAATTAAAAACGACACAATTTTATAAATGGACAGTGCAAACCAAGAGCTGACAAAAGTAATAACGTTACTTATAATGAAAACGTACGATGTTATAATAATAATAGCACTGTTTTAAAGAACATCTCTTAGCGAATAACCACGTGCCGCTTAACAACGAGCCTTACACATAACTAGAAAGAAATCGTCTTAGATAAATTTACGTGAACAATTGGACATTAATAAACGAACGAATGATAATAATATAACATTAATTAATAAAGTAAGGAAAATTATTTATTCACCACTCATCTGTTGTTCACACGACGAAAGCAATAACAAAGAAAACAATATCATTCAAATGCGGGAAAACGTATTATAAATACAGTACCTGACAGGGGAGAAAATTATTTTCTACCTAAATCGGTTTTACCAGTAATAAATCATTTTAAACACCGTCCAAATTAGAAGTAAATAAAATCATATAAGTAAGTCGTCGCAATGAGGACTAACCAGTTTGAAAATGGCCTTGAATCCCGAAACAGCTGCCACAATAACAAAAATACTTGCAGAACTTAATAATAACATAATTAAATTTGATTTACATTAAATTTCTATTGCATTACTGCGAACATAATTAACAATGCAAAAATACGCTTTAAATATACGATAAAACCAGGATATTTTCCAGAATGTCGAGACTTGTTAACTCAAGCCAGGGCCACGAAATTTTTGGTACCAGTTTAAATGATTTTTGTCAGGCTTTACGAAAATAAGCGTCGAAGAATATCATTTAGTACGTCTAAAATCATGGACTTACCATAACCTTGTTCAATGTTCTCTCAAAAGTATTTTTTTGTCTAATTTTATCATCGCTTCATTAATGTATATGTGCTGTTCTTTTTCTGTATCTCTTGTGTATCTCATTTCGTGTTGTGTATTGTATTGTAATTGGACAATGGTTCGTTAAAATAAAAATAAAAATAAAGGGAAGCATTAATTTTTTTGTTCATTTATCTTTGTGTGATAAGTTTTTAATTTGGTACTCCCTTGATTAATGAATTCTTTTCTTTACCAAATTGAAAATATAGACTAAAGCACAGTTGAAAATTCTGTCAATATCGTCTTGGTGCAAGAATCGAATCCAATCAGAATCGAAACATAACTCTGAGAAGCGTAACAAATGCACCGATATACAGAATCCTGAGAGTGTGTTACTTGGGTCATATCTAATTGCCCTACCTGTGTCTATCTATACTAACAATTATGGCAGTATTATTGATACAACGGCATAGGTAGCATTACCGCAATAACGTGACAATTTTATTATCAGAATTGAATAATTGTCAGACGTCGATGTGTTTTGTACGATATTTGCCAATATTATGAATTACAGAGGTTAATATTTTAATTTAATAATAATTTATGCGTTATGTGATGGCTCGTATAAGTAATAATTCAACTTACAAGCAATTGGTTGCTAATATTGCCCAGTAGAATATTCAAACAATGAAACGAAATGACAGCTTCACAACTCTTTCGTACTATATTTATTTTTATCTATGGAATCTTAATATTGATTCCATAGATAGAGGTAGGAGCGATAGATGCGCATGCGTCGTAATAAAATCAATAAGGAAGCACTAGTTTACTACCAATCACGATTCCTCGACAGGGGTATGCAGATAGGATGGACTCTTTTGTCTTGGCGCACGCTCCTTGATTCATTCAAGTTTATGCATCGTCTCTTTACTCATCTGTTATTTTGACTCGTTGACATTACACGACTTAAGTATTTTTGTTCTGATAAAAAAAAAATTATGTCCACTGAACTAGAAAGAACCCCCCCGCCCCATAAAACATTTATTTAATAATCAGCTGATGTGTACTCGGTCTTACTCGGGATTATTTATTTTTTAGGGAATAAAGTTATGAAGTTGTGAATTCTTGCTTGTCGATTGGGTGCCATAATTGATTTGACAGCGAAAGTAATGACCTGTGACGACTGTTACTATCTCTAAACAAAGAAACATTCATTTGGTAATTTTATTTCATTCCAAACATTTATTTTTTTCAAATTGTACCTACTTGTGTTTTCCATTTTGAAAATATACTACCCAAACAAAGCTTTTTCTTTTGAATTTGTAATCTGTGGCTAACCAGAGTGGTATATCTATGGGCTAACCTCAATACAATATGGCGGGTTCAATGTTTTTCATACTAATTTTAAAACGTTATAGCAACAGTTTTACATATTGGATTTCATTCAAACTACTTTCAGAATCTTACATTCAGAATCGAAATATTGCTTGAAATGGCTCTAGCTGTGTTTGGTGACCATATCTGAATAGCCAGGTACTTTCAGACCTTCCTCCCCCCTTACCTTTACCTCTTCACTCTCTCAAGCCCCATACAACCAATACCAATATGAAATTCCATATTCCCATGGACTGTGGGCAGTTCAAATTCTTGCAGGGAATTCATAAACATCCACGTGGATTTGTCTTTTATACAAATCTTCAGTTTTATTCCGAGGTTGATGAAAGTTTGCACACTTGTCGTTCAAAATAAGAGGAAAATTATTGTGTAGTGACGGGTGTAGGAGTTACGCATCACATCCTCAAAACTTTACTTATTGTGTAGTGACAGGTGTAGGAGTTACGCATCACATCCTCAAAACTTTACTTATTGTGTAGTGACAGGTGTAGGAGTTACGCATCACATCCTCAAAACTTTACTTATTGTGTAGTGACAGGTGTAGGAGTTACGCATCACATCCTCAAAACTTTACTTATTGTGTAGTGACAGGTGTAGGAGTTACGCATCACATCCTCAAAACTTTACTCTATATCATTTATAATCCCGAGCAACTTCTGGTCGTATTTCAGCTACCTTTTTTTATCATATGTTGCATCTTTTGCTAAATCAATGAATATAATAAAGTGCGCATAAATCGCAGGGGCCGAGTGCACACCTCCGTTAGTTAATAATAAATGTTTATCTGGCAATAACTTGTTATTTTACGTATTTAATTTTTACATATAATTTAGTTTGAGTAATTGCCAAAAAGGTCCTTACTCAGTTATGCACCCCGGAGCTTGGAGTACTGATGGTTTTCAGCAGTGCCTACGAAAGTTAAATGAAATAACATAAAGGTTTATAAACTCTTAATGAAGTTACATAAAGGTTTATAAACTCTTAATGAAGTAACATAAAGGTTTATAAACGTTTAATGAAGTTACATAAAGGTTTATAAACTTTTAATGAAGTTACATAAACGTTGATAAATTTTTAATGACGTTACATAACGGTTTATAAACTCTTAATGAAGTTACTTAAAGGTTTATAAACTTTTAATGAAGTTACATAAAGATTTATAAACTTTTAATGAAGTTACAAAAAATCTCTACACTTTATTAAAATAAATAATGAAATTAAAAATAAAAAAAATTAATTCTAAAACTAAAATATGTATATATAAAAAAACCGTGAACACAAGTATCCATTGTATAATTTATCGTTTATGGTGTACGGCTGACTCAGAACTTTTTAAAGCATTTTAGCAATGTTGACCTTCGAATAAAGAGTGGTATTTCATTCCAAGTTTTGTTGACGAATAGCTGCAACTACCCTCAAATTCAACGGTTCGATATCTGGGGATTTTGTCTGTTTGGCTTAGTTAAAATATTATGAAGTAAATATTTTTCACGATCTGCCAATTTTGCTCATGCGCTAGATTGTGGCGTAGCGCGTATTTATGTATGTAGAAATGATACCTTGTTGCGCGTGTTAATCCCCTTCCGGCTGGTATTTAAAGATAATAAAAATTATTAATGTTGTTTTCGGAGTTGAATTTTGGTGTCCCCGTCAAGTACCGGATACCAAGGACTATTAAGCCTAGATCCGTCGTCCCTATTATGTCCCAACGGATTAAACAGTTATGGACTAAAATTCAAAATTTACTTAAATAAAAGTGACCAAATACAACTTCGTTTCATAAAATTGATTTCAGGGAAAAAAGAAAAAGGTTTAACGTTCTCCCCTTGCATAGTGAGGTGGATTACGAAATGATGCTGGATGAATTCTGAAATACATAATTCAAAACCCCTGTGAACCACAACTACCCCACTAGGCGTAGAGAAGAACAAATGTATATACGCTTTCTGCTGTCATTCCGCCCATACGTCTCAGCGGAGCCAATCTTGAAATCTGCGGCGAAATCAAATACTTGGGGCATGTCATCACTGATGACCTAAACGATAAAAATAATGTAGAACGCCAAAGGAGAGCACTGAGCGTACGTGCCAACGTGCTCGCCAGGAGATTTAACAGGTGCAGTCCTCCGGTAAAAAAGCAACTATTCCAGACATACTGCATGAGCTTTACACTAGCGAACTATGGACAAGATATACACAAGGCGTCATGCACACCCCGAGTACAATATAACCACGCTTACAGGGCGCTGTTCGGCCTCCCTTGGCGATGCAGCGCCTCTCAGATGTTCGCAGAGGGAAGGGTGCACGGGTTCGCTGCTTTGATGGGCCACAGAATAGCCGGGACGAGTCAGCGCTACCGGAGATCGGAAGACTCTTGTCCAGGCCGCCGCCCAGTGGCAGGGCGCGCCCCTACATCGTAGATGGAGAATTTTCCTCGGACCATTGTAGCATAAGTGCTAAACATGTTATTTTTATTTTATTTTTATTACTTATTTTTAATATTCTATTTGTTCATCATGTAATTTATTATTATTTTTAAATGTATTCTTTTTATAAGGCAGACAGAGTATTGCACTCACCGCTTTGCTCTGCTGAAATAAAGACATTATTATTACATCATTAATAAATCACAAAACGTACACGGAGATAGAACAGAGACAAAATTCCTGAAATATTTAACGCGACATCTGCTTCGAAAATAAAAACAAAACTCAGATAATTCTACCTCCGTATAACATAAAAACAAATACCATGAAGTACATGCATAGATACGTACCGTAAGTTAATGATAGAAATAATTAAAATATCGTAATAAAATACGTATCAAGTAAATGCAAAATATTGAGTTTTTAGAAAAAATACCTAATGATAGTATTTTATATACATTGTAATCTTATTCTTACATACAAACTCAATATACTCAGTTTGAAAGACTTATATAAAATACAATTGTAAAAATATATACATATACTCGTAAATTAATGGGTTTTTGTAAATTTTAAACGCCGCTGTAAAATGTTTCATTATTTATTTCAAAATAAGTACCCAGTTAAATTACATTATCTATTAAAATAAATAATTTTGGCTATAGTTCTATGAGATATTATTAAATGTAGTTAACTATTTCACTTGCATCTGAGGGATAATTTTTTTAAACGAAACAATCAAGTCCGCACACAGGGTCCATTTATAATGGAATTGTAGAAGTCGACAAACTAGAACCAGCAAACACGTAATAGTGCACGCTTTGTGATGACACTGTGCCGAATTACCCGGCTAACAGCTGAAATCATCGGCTGCATTGTTCTTCTCGGTCACTTCTCCGCCACTTATGGTGAAGAGTACGCCAATTCAAGAATACCATCATTACTGCCATGGCTGCCTGGATGGAGTCCCCACTGATGGCCCTCCGGAGACCGTCAGATATCCACTATCCACGATTTGAATTAATACTTCATATATATTTTTTTGGGTTATTATTGTAACCTACGGAGAGTAGTGCATTACACCACTGTTGCATTGTTTCTAGCATGTCAGTTCCACAGAGGACAGTGGAATATGGAACAATTCACATTACTGCTGACATGACTGCAGAGTTCAACAGAGGACAGTGGAATATGGAACAATTCACATTACTGCTGACATGACTGCAGAGTTCAACAGAGGACAGTGGAATATGGAACAATTCACATTACTGCTGACATGACTGCAGAGTTCAACAGAGGACAGTGGAATATGGAACAATTCACATTACTGCTGACATGACTGCAGAGTTCAACAGAGGACAGTGGAATATGGAACAATTCACATTACTGCTGACATGACTGCAGAGTTCAACAGAGGACAGTGGAATAGGGAACACCCACATTACTGTTTATTTAGCGAATTCGTTAAGTATTCAACAGAGAGGACAGTGTGGAATAATCATTCACACATTGCTGACATGACCGCAGAGTTCAACAGAGGACAGTGGAATATGGAACACCACATTACTGCTGACATGACTGCAGAGTTCAAATAGTGAGACAGTGGAATATGGAACACCACATTACTGCTGACATGACTCGCAGAGTTCAACAGAGGACAGGAATATGGAACAACATTACTGTCGACATGACTGCAGAGTCTCAAACAGGAGGACAGTGGAATATGGAACACCACATTACTGCTGACAGCCACCGCAGAGTTCAACAGAGGACAGTGGAATATAAACAATTCACCATTGTCACATGACTGCAGAGTTCAACAGAGGACAGTGGAATATGGAACAATTCACATTACTGCTGACATGACTGCAGAGTTCAACAGAGGACAGTGGAATATGGAACAATTCACATTACTGCTGACATGACTGCAGAATTCAACAGAGGTAGACCTCAACAGCTAATGGGAAAATGATATTTGTGCTATAAAAGGGATCACTTTAGTACTTTGTAAAGGAGTTTATAATTCTGATTAAATTATCAAAGTGCTGTCATTTTTTCACTCATCGGAAATGTTACGAAACGCCAGGACTCACAGGATGACTTCTACAGAACTATACAGAACATTTCTCTAAAAAAATTAGGTATTCGAAAGGACTCTTCTTCTGACGTCTTTTTCCATTAGATGTTAGCAATTATCAGGTGGAATTTAATCAGTGTACGCTGCAACATGAAACTACTCAGTTCAACTATATAAGTCACGTTGGTTTCAAGACCACGCGTTGCGGCTTCTTCCTTAACTACGTTTTACATCAATCGATAAATTTACTTGGATCTACTTATTAAAAAATAAATTTATATTATATTCTGTTCATTCATCCGCAGTAAAATGCCAAACCATCTAAAACATGGATGTTTTCATCTTATTATAAATTGTTTAAAGTAATCTAATCAGTGCTACTACAATTATACAAATAATAAGAAAACAATTTATTCATTTTATATGTGTGCGCATATGAGATGTCAAACTATGCTTCCGTATACAAGAGTAGTCACATTGCGGACACTGCAGTGGTTTTACTCTATCGTGTATCAAAATATGCCTCTTCAAATGCTGTTTCTGCGAGCAAGTGTAGCTACATATAGAACACGAAAGCGGTTTTAAAGTGGAGTGCGTCAGCATATGCGAATTTAGCGTTGTAACATGAGCGCAAGTAAAACCACACTGCGCGCATAAAAGGGATTTTTCTCCCGAATGCGTCAACATGTGGCTCTTTAAACACACTTTAGTCGTACATGAATAGCTGCAGCATGAACAGACAAATTGCCGTTCTCCTGTGTGTTTAAACATATGTATGTTTAACGACCTTTTAACTTTGCTTGAATAACTGCATAGGGTACACGTAAAAGCCTTGATTCCAGTGTGAGTTAACTGATGAATCTTTAAATCGTTATTCCTTGTGCAAGAAAAACTGCATTTAGAACACTGGAATGGTTTTTCTCCGCTGTGTTTTAACATGTGAGTCTGAAGATGGGTTTTTCTCACAGATTTATAATTGCATTCAGTACATGCGAAGGGTTTTTCACCGCTGTGCGTCATGAGGTGGTTTTGGTAGCTGTGTTTTCTCGCGCATTTGTATGGGCATTCCGGACATGAAAAACGCTTTTCTTTAGTATGCGTTAGCATATGATTTTTTAAATATTTTTTATTCGCGCAAACGTAGCTGCACTGGTCACAGTAGAACGGTTTCTCCCCCGTGTGCGTGCGATCGTGAATTTTAAGGTAAGACTTGCTCGAAGTTGAGTAATTGCACTTGGTGCAATGAAAAAGTTTCGCTTCTCTTGTATGCGGAATCAAAGGCTTATTGTGTTGAATTACCTCAGATTTAAAACCGCATAAAAAGCAAGAGAATGCTTTATTTTTTGTATGAAACAATGTATGTCGAATCATCTTTTTCTTATCAACGCATTCATAGCTACAACCAGCACACGCAAGTGACTTTTGATCGAATTCGCCACTCTTCACATTGCTAGAGCATAAATAACCACACCTTAAACAGGAGATTTTCTTCATTTTTCTTTTATTCGATTCTTGCTTGTTTCGTCCAGATATCTTAAAGCGCTTTCCTGGTGAATTTCTTTCATTTCCAACATCTTCTAAAGCAGTTGATTCGTCGACTTCTATTTTAACAGTCGTAGCAGCCAGATCAAAACCCGGTGCGTCATCGTTTTGATACAGCTTGTCTTCGTCGTCATTATCGCCAAAATCGCAAAACTCTTCCTTCGAATCATTTAAGATTATCATATCTTCCATGAAGTTTCTGGGAATTTTTTCATCGCGAATGTATGCCGTGATGTTTACATGGCACGTTTGATATTCCGTCTTAATCTCGAAGTCCGTACAGAGAGTATTAGAAAACGATAGTTCAGTGGACTTGGATATATTTAAGTCTTCATGTTGAGAAATAAAATCGACCTGAAAAATAAACTTGATCAATTATGTATTTATTAATGAATGAAATAGGGTTGGAGTATAGAAGTGTTTTGAGGGCGTGTTTGCGTGTCACAAGTAGCTCAATTGTCTTTTTCTGGTGAAATTGATCAAAATATTTCAAATGCTTTTGAGTGAGAGACCACTATTCAGAATCGAAACCTTGCTTGAATTGCCTTAAGCCGTGTTTGGTGATTATGAGGCCAAGCCTGTATATTTTACGCTAGCTAACAAGTTATATCAACTACAAACAACACATTTTTACAGTTTTCACAAAAGCAGCATCGTCTCTTGCGTTTGTGTTACGGATTTGTATCTAAACGTAAACGCAAACTTAAGTTGTTAGCGTGATACGGACTACCAAACTGTCAAAATGTGTTGTTTAAGACCGATTTAACTTGCGTTAGCTGACGCAAAAGATACAGACGTAGTCCCCTAACAATATATACGGACGGGAGCAGTTGGGACTCTTGTGCGGAACTCACTTTAAAAAAAAAATTAAATATCGATATCTTTCTCAACAGATAATCAATTTGTTGAAAGGTATTATTTAAATTGACGACATCAGTTTTCTTCCGAGTTGGTATATTTCACACTTCTACGACGTAGAATGATTAGGTTAAACAGATGGGACAAAATAAATACTTTTTTATACTCCAGACTTACAGCGATAATAGCTACCTACCGGCCACTCGACAACCGCTCATTCAAAATATTCTATATGCACAAAACACAACAACTTAATAAACAATTGATTACCTTGATTATCTCGAGAAAATGATACCTTTCTCGTATCCCGGTCGTGTAACAACTAACTTATTTCTACTCGCTTCAGCGTGGGGATGCTGTGTAGAGGGTTTTATCAATGATAGGAGGAGGTAAATGGTTGTTAGATTCTCTCAGTATCGCCCTGGTGTAAAACTACCATTCAAAATCGAAACCTTTCTTCAACTGATCTAGCCGTTTACGATTTGAATAGACAGGTACTTCCGAGTCTTTCCCTTCCTTCTTCTCTTCACCCTTACAATATACCCAAATTGGGGAAACCAAAGCCGTACTGCCTCCGAGTAGTTGGGACTCTTGAAAGGTTATCATATTTAAATAAAAAATAAAATAAAATCCAAACAAAAATTACAAAAAAAATCACCTTTTTTTCCTCGTCCAGTTCTGCCGACTTCTTCTTGAGGAAATATTTGGTTTTTAAACACATTTCTCGAAAAAGATTAACCTTTTTCAAAAATGATATACACCAGGAACATGCGCATGCCTTCAGCGGGTTGGCACTGCCCAAGTTTTTCTAGAAGTAAAAATGTAAACATTAAGTTTTTTCCTGATTCTGACAATCTTTAGAAAATGTCTAATTTTAAAATTTTCATTCAAATCGTTAAAAACGTTATATATAAAACGTATCATTCCATTTAATCCGGTTCGAAGGACCAAATGATTAAAAAAAACTATTAGGGTCAACCGCGTTCAGAGTTTCCTGCATTCAGCCTTATTTCAATATCCATAGCAGCCTTTCCATCTCTCGTAAACATACTTCCCAAATACACAAACTCATCCACTTGCTCTAAGTATTCAACATTCACAACTATATTACACACTATTTTCGTACTCTCTTTTTTAAACACCTTGACTTTAGACTTACTTACATTTATCATTAACTCATTTTTCATACACGTGTCGTTCATCCTAGACACAAGACTGTAGATTTCCCATGCCGTTAGGAATCAGCACAGCATCATCAATATACAACAGGCAACATACGTTAAGGGGCCAAAGTCTGTATCTTTTGCGTCAGCTAACGCAAGTTAAATCGGCCCAAAACGAGACATGTCAACAGTTTTCATAAACGCATCGTTGTCTTTTGTGTTTGCGTTACGGATTTGTCTCTTAACGTAAACGCAAACTTTAACTTATTAGCACGATACGGACTACCAAACTGTCAAATTAAGTTGTTTGTGGCCGATTTAACTTGCGTTAGCTAACCCAAAAGATACAGACTTAGGTCCCAGATAGTGCGAACTATCCAACTAATAATATATAATTACCTTTGTTCCAGCAATGAGATCCAAAATAAACTCATATTTAGAGTTCAACGGAAAGGTTTTTCTATCTGTTCGCAGACAGCATTTACACAGACCCATCTCGGAGCTTGCAGTTTGTATATTAGCCCTTTAACAGTATCAATTTTTATGTTATCAATCACTGTACCGACACTTTTTCACAAACACCTAACATATATCACAATTAAAACAGAGGGGTGGCGCCTCTAGGGCCACTAGCGTAAAACCATCCCGGACGCGTCTACCAAAAACAATGGCATTTGCGACTCTTTACTTGGAAGGGTCACATCTCTTCACCCTGTTTGCATACTCGTTAATCGTTTATCCAATATCTTGATCGTAATTAATAAATGTAATATTTATATGTCCATAATAAACTACCTTCGGAAAAATGGTGGGACTTATTACTATATGGATTCCTCAGAAGCCACAACATAAGCTCTACACTATTTTATAGCTAAAAACCTAATTCGTATTCCATTTAGAAATATCAAAATTAGAAACAGCATCTATCTACAGTGGAAAATTTGACACTAACAGATGCTTCAGATGCTTGACTGGGAAATCTAGGGATGGTCTCACAAACAGTGATGCGCGTTATTTGTATTCTCGAAACAATTTGGTAACATCAATATTCAACTCTAATTTGAAGTTAGAAAATATTATTTATTTATCAATTGATATGATTTATTTGTGAATTGATCATTTTATCCTTTGTGTAATATTATATTGTACACAATTTTTTTTTTTTCATTATTCTTATGTTATTTTTTTCTTCTTTACTAATTG